>CM053791.1:806417288-806439788 GCA_028749045.1 Cupressus sempervirens | reverse complement strand
TTTAAATTTGAAACTTAGCAAAACCAAAACATGTGTTTACATTGTGTATTCCTTATGCTAATGTTTTGGGTTTTGGGTTGACTAGTGTTGACCAGTTATAGGACGTCTACCAGAGGCTTGGGGGTTATGTGATTGTGATGTCATGATGATGTTTTATTTCTCGATCTTTATAAACCCAACCATGATTATGTGATGGAATGCTCTATGTATTGGTTGTGAATACTGATTGTTATAGTTGAGATTCTTATGTTTGAGACCCTTGACTTAACCATTATTTTTGGTCATCGATCAGTTATCCTTGGATATATTCTAGTCTCCACGATGGGACTAATATGTGGGTTTATTCTTGATGATGTCATGTGGTGACATGTATGACTCAACCATTTTGGAGTCTTTGATCAGTATGTTTTGAGATATTCTTGGTTGCTTGTTGAGAACCAATGGATATGATGATCTATTTTGAGATATATTCTGGTTATTAAGAACCAATGGATACTTTGATTATCAGTGATACTTCAGTTGCCAATAGAGAGTTGTTGTAGTCATGATTTTATATGGATATTGCTCATGGAGATTTGATGCTTTTATGCATATTTGATGATTTTATCATGGATATTTGATTATTCTTATTGTGGATATTTGATGGTTTTATGGACTTTCTTTATGATTATGATACCATGAGCATTAGGGTAGGATATCTGCATGTAGTGTCGGGAAGTGGCTTGCAATGGGGGTCGGGGCCCTAAGAGGTTGCCAAGGTAACTCATTGTAAGTTGGATTAATAAGTGATAACATTCACACTTAATACTAACTGAATGAACCTAAAAAGATAAGAGTTTTGGTTCTCGCCCATGCCTTGAGTGCTTGTATAGGCTAGGATGGGAGTAGAGAGAACGCATGGTTGTGACCTTGCATTCCATAGTATGCCTTGTCAGTATGAAAGGATACTAGTGGCCGCATGAGATCTGTATGGACCCGTGGAGTTTAGTTAACTTCCAGGGTAACTTGTACAAGATAAATGTGATGACACTTTCCCGCTTGCATAGTAGGTTCCTACATGTCATTGTGTGCCTCTGGGAAGTAGATGTCTGTTTTAGTGATTGGAACCTTTGAGTTAGTATACTTTTAGGATTCCTGGACTTTAGAGACTTGTGCTATGTGGTTTTGATAGCCTGTTTGGGACTTGGGATTATCTCCTCAGCATGGTGGGAGTGGACCACTTAGGTACCACGCGGTTGGGTGGTAGTGTATTTTCCACTCTTATCATTTGAGATTCATTGAGACATCGTGGTGGATGCATCCTTCGTGATGGTGGATATGTATCCTTTCATTGATGATTAGCATATGATAGATGATGTTATCTTATGCTTATATCTGCATGTTAGATTACTTTCTACATATGATATTGTATTTATTAGGAGTGACATTCCTACTATGTTAATACCGATGATCTCTTCGGTGATTTGGGATGTTACGCACGGAGGGATGGCTAGGGCCCACGATGGTCTAATGATGCTATTAACGGTTGGGAGGAACCATGCACTTAGTTTATTTTGTTGATCTTTATGATGGATGTATATGACTTCTATGATGATGTATCATAAGTATCATGTGATTATCTTTACTTGTTGTATCATGGATTAGAATAGGATGATGTACCTTATTCTACATATCTATATTCTTTTAAGACTTCATACCCTGTGACATGTACAGTGGATGAATGAGCAGTTGGATATGTAATAATTGAACATTGGACTTATCATTATTATTTCATGTGGATTTTGTAATCATGTATGTAATTCACGTTAAGGGATCTTAAGGAATGTAATCTGTTGTGTATGTTATGTTACTCTTTAGATGGACATCGCTATTGCTTCCATTATTGTGCATAAGTTTTATGTGGTATTTACTTTCAAAAAAAAAAAGTTACCAAACTTAGTGAAATTCTAGGTTAATTCTTTGGATCCCTTGGCGGGGCATTACAATAATTGCATGTTAGGGCACTGGGCTCTTCTTGCATACATTGTAATTGTTCTACCAACTCCTAACAGGGTTGAGGCTTCTAACAAGGCCTAGTCCTCTAACAAGCACTTGAGACACTATGTGTACTTCATAGACTCCTAATAGGGTCAATATCCTTAACAAGATCCTATCGTTTAGTGAATCATCCAGTGGGTATCATCCCCACTAAGGTTTTCGCTTGGCCAAGGTTTCCCAACTTAACAAATAATGGTGTTATGAGTTCTCTATGTGCATGGTTATATTTATTATTCAGCATTGTTGGTTTACTTTCATATGTAATTTATAAAGTAATTAACAATATTTAGTTGTGGGAAAAAGTTTGTAGAATATTGATTCACCCCTCACCCCTCCTCTCAATATTGTCTATTTCTAACAATATCTATTTTTGATGGACTTGTTATTCCAATGTTAATCATTAGTGCACATCCACATGATTCCAATTTTTACTTCACAAAAACCATGTATGAATCAAATGGGCTGGATGTACTTATTCACAAGCTACTACGTAATGAGTAGAGTATTCTTTAAATATATTAAATAAAATAGTTGTATACTTTCTCAACTATTGCTACTATTTTTTTTATAATTTTCTTCTTATTTTTCCTCTAATCATCCTTAGGTATTGTAAAGGTGGAAATGTGAATCAAGGAAAGTAAACCTAAGTTCATTACATATCCACACATACACAACTCAAAGAGGGAGTTAAGGAAATTAAACCTTTCAATCCCAATTTGAATATGACTAGATCTAGAAACATTAGTGTTATCCAATTATAAAGGAGTGCTAATGCAATCTAGAATCTAGTGGTTATTGTATAAGGGAAAAGAAGAAAAAGCCCTTGAAACACTAGTAGTAATAAGAGCTAGGAAATTAAATTAAGACACTAGATGTAATAAGTAGATATGCTGAGATAAAGAAGGAAATTAGAAGACTCTCCTTAGGAGAAAAGGATCTAATGTTTTTCTTTTTCTTCTTCTCAAAATGGACAAATCATGTTGGAGCTAGGCCAAAAACTACCAAATATACAAAACCCAAAAAATATTTGGCAATCTGATAGGGGCGACTTTTGTGCAAGGATGACTATCTCCTAAAGAAGGGAAACAATGTGTCCCTAATAAACTATATCTAAACCTAATTTTGATTTTGTAATTCTAATAAATGACTAAAAGGTTATTCAAATTTGTAACATGTTCACCCTTCTAAGATCTTAAACCTACAATAAAAAGGGTTTTTGTTTGCTAATGGGGGGTTTTCCTTAGTCAAACCCCAATTTAGGAATTAACCTTGAATTGAAAAAAATGAATTATAAAACTACAAAGTAAATGTATGAATTCATCTTACAATAGTCAGATCTCTCGAATCAAATGCAATGAGCTTTCTTTACCAATTAGGTTGAATCAATAATGCAAATGAATGGATGTAGAAGATGCAACAAATGACCTTGAATTTATTGAGGGAGATCTTGAAGATAAACTCATTCAATTGTTTGAATGCTTTTATCCTTGATCTTCAATGAATGAATTTATTGAAGAATGCTTGATGACTTGAATGTTTGAGAACTTGAGTTATTGAATGCCAGTGTGTATGAATTCTGAAGTGTATGTATGAGATGATGTATGAAATGGAGAAAATTTATGGGTTTATAAAGGGTTTGCAATTAACTTTCTCCCACTGGCCAATAATACTGTGCATTAACTCTAGAGATCAATCTGGACACAAGACCTGAGGGGTGGCCCCAGAATAGGGCCAAAGCAAGGAATCCTTGTATCCCTAATTGGACTAGCAAGGATGAAATATGTCCCTAATTAGGCAGGAACACACTACATCCTTATCATCCAGGGTCCAAAACCCTTGAGCTTCCTCCAAGGTCCTAAAATAGATCTTGGATCCTACAAATTATTGTTATAGTGGGGTTATTGTTGCACCAAAATATCAATCTATTAGTATCTGATATAACCACTCAACTTATAGTGCACAAGAGGTGGTTAATCTCTTGTCACAAATCCTAACTGGAGCATTGAGACTTTTTCCAACAATATCCTTGATAACATTACCCAAGGGTTTGAGGATTTGAACTAGTGACAAATCTATGATAACACTTGTTAGAGTGGGGTTGTTATTACACCAAAAGACGGATCTATTAGTGCCTAATACAACCACTCAACTTATAGTACACAAGATGTGGTTAAGCCCTTGTCACAAATCCCAAGGGGAGTGATGAATATTTTACAAATAATTTGGTGTAGATTTCGAGATATGACTATTATAATGTGGAAACGAGATTCTAAGTGATTGGATGAGGGAAAGGGAGGACATAGGTGGTTATATCCTACCTCAATCTTTATGTCATGAAAATATGACCATTAAAAAGGATCTATTAGGTCCTACTCTTATTCTTCCTAAGATAAATGTGAAGGGGAAGAAATGATGAGAGATGAAATGAGATGATGATCTCACATTAAATAGGTGATAAACCATCATTAAATTGAAGTACCTCCAATTTAAGATAGTACATTTAGGCCCCACTTTAGTGAGAGTGTAGACTTTATCCAAACTCTTGGTAAAGTAGAGCAAAAGACATAAGATAATATTATCATGATTAGTGAGACAAAGAATCCATGAGCCCCCATGGGATTGAGTCTTTGCTAACTCCAAGATCATAATAAGATAGGAATCACTGACTAAAAGAATCAAAGAGAGAAGGCAGTTTGATTAGTTCTCCAATGCAAAATATACATCCCATTGTGAATAATAAATAAATAAATAAAAATTCTACCTATGTATGGGACTTAGAATGTTGTGCTTGAATGCATTACATATGTATGAGATTTAGCGAGCTAGTATGTGGCACCCGTATATAAGATTTATCATATGTGTGCTCAAAGGAGAGAGGGGGTGAGAGAGAGAGAGAGAGAGAGAGAGAGAGAGAGAGAGGGGGGGGGGGGGGGAGGGAGGGAGAGTCAATGCAAGGTGTAATCACCCAAAAATGGTCATCTAGACATGAGCCCCCTTTCTAGAATTTTCTCTTAATTTATCTACTCCTTATTCTTGATCAAATCATAACTTTGTTATTTATTTGATTATAACCTATAGTTTGACCACCTTATGCTAAGCTCCTATTTAATTAAAAGAACTTTCTCCCTTTTAATTAAATTAAATCCCCAAAATGCCACTTTATTTCTATGTGTGCACATAAAAGGAATTTCCTATTTTAAAAATAAAAGAAAGGGATTTTTTTCTACACATATAATTCACACTTTCCAATGCAAATATAATTTTCATTCTCATCCGTACATATTTTTCCTCTTAAACATTACCGTTGATCTTTCTTAGGTGAGATTCTTGTGCAAAAAGTCAACATGAGACTCATTCTCCACCCTTGATTTTGCCTCTTATTCTCTACTTCCATTTCTCTTAAAAAGGAAGCTCTCTCCTCACTCTCCCATATCATTCTAGTTTATTCCAACATTATGCTACATGTTTTCTTATAGCTTTTGGAGTACCTAGAGAATTCTCACATTCTTGCATTTTCATCTAGTCTTCATTCTACTTGCACTATGACATACTTCATAGTTTAGTTCTCTTTTTATGCATAGCTTAGGTCACATAGTTTAACTAGGAGTATCTTGTAACTTTCTTTGTTAGCTTGTATCTCATTTATAATAGATTTTTTTTCATTGCATCTATCATTAATGCTTGGATATTGGAATTCTTGCCTCTACTCTTTGAATCTTCCATTCTATGTGCACCTTGAAAGGGTTGCATAGCTAGGTTCATTCAAGAGCCACCATCTCATAGCTCTTGCATGTCATAGATAGGAAGCTATAAGTCACTTCTTGGTATGCTCTTCATAATGGGTTCTCTCAAGTGTAATGATTTATAGAAGTGTACCTTATTTTTGGTATACATTTTTGGTGCCACCCATACTAAGTTTCCAAGTGCTAAATTTTCAAATCATGGGTCCATATCATAACAAAGAGCAAGATATATGAGAGATATATCAATACATCTATGATAATATCAACATAAGATGAGCATACATATCAACATCACAGGAAACATAAATACAAGTGTTGAAACATAGAGATACATCCATCACATGAGCATAAAATGAGACAAGTACAAAATGCTAAACTCGAAATCTAAAATCTCATATATATATATGGTGAAATATTAAGTATGCATCCAACATGAATACAAAATCTAGATACATATCTCAAAATGATACATCAAAATATCACAAGTACATAAAGCCCTATGCTACACCCTAGGTCTAACTCCCTCCCTTCTGAATCAAGTGTGGTTGGTTGAAGAGGAGGTGCTTGAGTCCTATCTAGTGTTGCTTAGGTCCTTCTATTCTACATGCCCTCTCTAAATAGTGGGGCATATGTCTCTCTAAGGGTATAGTCAATATGTATGCTAAAGTAATAGGATACTCTAGGCCCATATTGCTCTATGTCATGTCACATTATGGATAGATCCTTGTGTAGTATCCTCTCTCTCTCTCTTGAGTCTCAACTCTAGCATCTACCAGCTTCTAATCTATCATACCTATGGTGATCCACACCTATTGGATCTTTTTCTCCAATGCCCTAATTTTTTGATCTCTCTAATCATCTCCCTTAACCAATGCATGTTACTCCTACCCCTATCCTTTGTCTCAACCCCTCTCCACTTGAGGTCATCTGACAAGCCTCTCCTCCTCCTTTGGCTCCTCCTCATCCTCTATGCTTTCCCTACTCCATAATTGAGTAGCAACCTGACTTCTAGATAACTACCTTGAATTGCTAGGTTCATCTCATCCCTATCTTCCTCTCCCACCATCCCCTCCATCATCCATGTCATCTCCCTCTCTACCACTATCCACTTGTATTACATTAAGAACTATGAACCTCGAGAAGGGATTCCTCTTCATCTCCCTCATATAATCAAGAGAAGCTCATGCATCTATAACCTCTGGGACGTACTCCTAGGACACCTTCCATAGATCATGTTTCTCATGTAGACATGTTGTATAGATGAGCACAGGTAGCTACCCCATATCCTCCTCCTCTCGATACCTTACATAGGAGGTAGTCTTTGTATTCACCCTATGTATTCTGCCAAACTATAATCATACTCAGCTAATGGTGAACCTCTCCACTGTCCCTAGGTACTTTCCAGTGGTGGCCTTCTATAGAACATAGATCCTTTGCCACCTCTTCCCACCCCTCACATGTTACGTATGGATTCCACTCAAATGAGGCTAAGCCATCCAAATTCATGTGTAGTAGGTAATGTCTCCACTACATGGCTAAACAATGAATCCTAAATATCTATAGATATATGGTCTACCCATCTCTCATGGTTGTACCTTGGGGAGCACTACAAAAATGTGGTCCCATACCCAGATATATTCTAGGGTGGCTTCATACACCCATATCATCACCCTCTGGTAGACTATATAATAAAGCTCATGATACATATCTACTAGGATGCCAGGTTCCCAATCCATGCATCATGGCCTCCCTACTAGATCCATCACTAATCTTCCCTAGCCATGTGGAAAACCTCATTGACTTATGTTTGTAATTAGAGTCTTTTTGATCAAGGAGCATACTATGCATGTTATTGATTAATGACCCGCATAAAGCTCTATCATCTTCTCACAAATGGTGTATCAATCCAAAATGGTGTCATCTCTAAACACCTCCTATATTGCAACTCTTCCCTCCTCAAAGGATTGATCAAAGTATACCTACAACACAACATTTTCACATTAGAAATGGAAAACATGAGGCTAAGTATATGTGTAACCTCAAATTCTAAACCGATACTCACATGCTCTATAGATCATTGGGTCCATAGGATCCTATATACGATCTCCAATATGATAGTAACCTCACTAGTACGTAGATGAAAGGTGTTATGCTCATTATGCCACCTCTTCTCTATAGTTTTTAGGAGACCATGCATTTCTCAGATATGGAGCAACTATAGTAACTCACCAAAACCCATGTCTCTCAAAATAGCTTGCTCTACATCATCCATCTTGGGCACAAGTCTCAACCCCACAACATTGGGTTCCCTAATCACAAGTGTTGGAAACACCTCCTACATCATGACAAAATATAAATGTATCAATACCTATCTGATGATAATTAGAATGAAACTAAAAACATCCTAACTCAATTACACAAGAAATCAACTAAGTCCTCAAATGGCTAAATGGTAAAATTTCTAAGTATGCTCTATTTTTTGTCGAACAAGTATCAAACAATACTTTCTTCTATACTAGTATGATAGTTTTTACTGGTACGATACTTTATTCAATTTTGTATGACTGATTGGTTCCCCTAAAATGATAATGCATAACATAGTGGGATAATACTTTTTGGACATCAAAATTATTGTATGATATTTTTTATAGCATTGATATCATACTTTATAAGTATTATATGACACTTTCAACTAAACTACCAAAAACACAATTAAAACATTCTAAAACTATCAAAACACTCAAAATGAAGCTTGGATGTTTTATTCTTATTGGGGCACCATACGTGTAGGGTTAGTTGTTAAGTTAGCTTAGCTCAAAATTAAGCCTCTTGATGGGAATCCTTCTATGTGTCATCATGCCCTTTCTATCTATGCTCTAAACTCTTCAAAATAAAATAAGACAAATGATTTGAAAATAACTCCTTAGGAAACTTATATACCCTTTGACCTCATTTTTAAACTCATCATATATCCAGAAAAATTGCACCTTTGACTAATTTTTTTCATCTTTAATCTACTTTTGGGACTGAAATCCAACACTAGGTTCATCTTTCTTGTCAAAATTACATTTTCAAATTCCTATGTTCTACGCAATTGATTGATCCTTTAAGGCTTAATCTTTGAATCTTTCTAAGGTAATCTTTATCTTCTTCATCTCTTCATCATTTCTACTCTCTTCCACTCCTCTTTCTCATTCCATTTAATTTCATTTCACCTTTTCTTCCTATTTTGACCTAATTCTTACACTTTATCTTCTTTGGTCGAACTTAGTCACACTAAGGCATATATTCACTCCTTGTCAATCATTCTTTGGTCTTAATCACTTATATGTCATCATGGACCTTGACTTATCTCATTTTGATCAAATCTATCTCATTTATGTATCTCCTCTACCTCATTTTGATTTTCGTATTGAGGGGGAAAAAACAATCTATTATTGTTATCATTGTTACAAATTTCTTTTGCTATATCTATTTCTTAGAAGCATATGCTTGGCCTTTCCATATTCTCTTGATCTTGTTATCTCTCTAGAGCATATGCTTGACCTTTCCATTTTTTATGAATTCATCTCTCATAATGTTCAATCCCACTACTTATCGATTGTGCATTTAGGATCAACTATCTATCTCTCATAATGTTCAATCCCACTACTTATTGATTGTGCATTTAGGATCAACTATCTCTTTATGCTTCATTCTTCAAAGTCAGATTTCTCTATCAAATTGGCTTCTTCATTCTTTGACATAATGTGTTCCTAGATCAATCACACATTAATCAAAGAGGGGCAAATGTGATCACCCAAAAATGCTCATCTAGACTATGAGCCCCCTTTCCAACATTTTTGTTTAATTTATCAACTACTTATTCTTAATCAAATCATCACTTTGTTATTTATTTGATTATAACAAACGGTTTTACCAACATTTCCTTAGATCCTTTATAATTAAAAGAACTTAATCTCTTTTAATTAAATAGAATCTCCAAAACCTTACTTTATTCCTATCTGTGTACATAAAAGGAATTTCCTATTTTAAAAATATAAAGAAAAGGCATTTTTATCTACACATAGAATGCATACTTCCAATGCACATGGAATCTTCATTATCCTCCACACATATTTTTCCTCTTAAATATTATTGTTGATCTTTCATAGGTGAGATTCTTGTGTACAAAGTCAACTTGAGACTCATTATTTGCCCTTGATTTTGCCTCTTATTCTCTGTCATCCATTTCTCTTTAAAATTAGGCTCTCTCCTCACTCTCTCATATCATTCTAGTTTATGCTAACATTATGCTACAAGTTTTCTTATAGATTTTGGAGAACTTGTTGCATTCTTGAATTCTTAACTAGTCTTCATTCTACTTGCACTATGGTATACATCATAGTTTAGCTTTCCTGTTATGCATATTTTAGCTCACATAGTTTAACTAGGAAAATCGTGTAACTCTCTTTGTTAGCTTGCATCTCATTTAGAATAGTGTGCATTTGCATTGCATCTATTATTGGTTCTTGGATATTAGCATTCTTTCTTCTACTCTTTGAATCTTTCATTCTATGGTGCACTTTGCAAGGGTTGCATGGCTAAGTTCACTTGAGAGCCACCATCTCATAGCTCTTGCACATCATAGATAGGAAGCTATAAACTTCTTCTTGAAATTTTATTCATCATGGTTCTCAAGTGTAATGATTCATAGAATTTTACCCTATTTTTGGTATACATAAGGAGGCTCACTTTGATGAAGGATGCTCACCTTAATACCAAAAACACATAACTAAAACAAAGAAATAATGGCAATTTATGAGAACAAAATATAGGCTTCTTATTATTGCCACGAATGCATAATTATAGATAATATGCTAACTCACATAAGCACCTTCATTACAGTAATCTACAAGATAAAGTTGTGAACTATCGCCCAGAGTTATCCTAGACAATGTACATGCATTTCTTAAATAGACAATTTTATGCCACCTAGGAAGGTTCTAGAGATTCAAACTTAATATTGTTGACATTAAGTCAAGTTTGTTATTAGCGACAACACTTATTCAGATTTTGTATGGTTACTGAGCTCATTTCATAGTCTACAATGTTTTCCATATAATTCAGTAGCCACCAAGCTTCACAGTTCCTACCGAGCATTCTAGTGGTTACTAAGTAAATTCAGGCAGTGTGAAGTCCTATAGTTCTTACCAAGCAGTTCAGTGGTTACCAAGCTTCGCAGTTTCTATCGAGTCATTAGTTCATGTGAAGTGAAGTTAATGTTAACCGAGTGATGAGATAATTAGTGTTTACCGAGTTTAGGTATGGTAAGCGTGGAATTCATTTTCTACCAAGTTACACAGTATCTATCGAGTTGCTAGTATAGACCGAGTTTGAGACTACTCTGAGATGATTAGTATGGATCAAGCTTTCACTTCTATCGAATGCATGACGATGTCAAGTAATGACAATGGACATCGTGTATTAGAACTTCACCAAGTCAGTCTTCAGAACCTGAGTGTCTTCATTTGAGCCAACTTTGTAATATTGGTGTTAACTTGTATATTGGCCTATTGCCCACTTTTCACCTTGTACCCATTATGCAAAGTGGAAAATGGTCTTGTGTCTCAATTAGGTTTAGGTATGTCTGAGTCTGTTTCTTTTCCCCAAGTGAAAAGTCTCTCCATTAGATTTTCATCTTCCTCCTTCTCTCGTATTACATAACTGGGTGGGTTTCCCCTTGTTGTCATGAGTTTTGTGGATAATCTAAGATCCTTTTTGATGGAGATTCTTAGTTTGTATCACGGTCTTCACAAAATCATTTCCAAGAATGAACCTTCTCGTGACTTCTTATAGTTTGCAAATAAAGAAAATGAAGTCTATAGAAAGCCTAGCATAGGCTTCTCCTTGGCAAAATTTTGAACTATGAGGGTGATTTTCCCCAGAGGTCAACAAAAGAGGAATACAAGCTAGAACAAGGAGGAAATGAGTTGTTTTATGGATGGATTGTTCCTATGTTGCAGTATTTGACCTCAAGAATGACTTAGAAGTCATCATAATGATCAAAATAACATCTGGCAAAAAATTCTAAAGCAGCTTCTCCACTGTGGGTTTTCGACCCGGGAAGTCAATTTTTTGATAAAGGCATTTGTAAGAAAGAGAAGCAAGTAAGTGGTTTCCTTTTCTTTAGTTTTGTAGCTCTTTTGAGACTTTCCAAAGTCTACAGACATATTAACTTACAAGGTTAAGTGAAAATAAAAACAAGGGCGAAAAAATAGAAGTTTCCTTCTTCGCGACGGGTTTTAAACCTTTTGAAATGATTTTTTGCATCCATTGAAAAATCACTTCTGCAAGCATGTTGGGTTCATAGATCAATCGTAGGATTCTTAAAAAGGATAATGGAATCTAGTTGATCACATTCAGGAAGGAATCTTTAGTAAAATCTGGCTGGGCAAATTTTTCCCCATGGAGTACTCCATTCTTAATTCTCCGCAACTTGGTAAAAAATGGGAAAGTAACTCTGTAAATAAAGGAAAGTAACTATTGGGTCAATAGGAATAGTGAAATGACATGTAAAAATCCATTAGAAACACCTTCATTTACTCATCTAACATATTTATCTTTTAATTCACTCATGTGGCACAGATCTTGAAGATTAACGGGTGGATTGAGATTTCTATATAGAGATGAACACAACTGACTTTTAAACTACCACTTTCTTATTTGAACTATTATGTTGTTGAATCAAAAAGTGATTTCAAAATTCTTATAGTTACAAGGCCCTACTCTCTATACTATTTTCAATTTTAAGATTTACAGTTCATCTCTATCTCAATTAAGATGGCCACAAGATTCACTAGTTTCGATGGACTGAGTGAGATTAAGTCGACATTGTAAAATGTTACAAATACTTCACTCTACTTCTTCGACATGCAAGATTTCCAAAGAAGGTTGAGGATGGAGCCAATCTACCCAATAACAGAGAAACTTTGAGGAAATAGGCTAGTGGAAGTAGTCGAGTTCGCAGTAGCAATTCAAGCCTCTGAGCTAATCGTTGAATGCATTAACCATTACAATCTATATACAAAACAAACTCTATTGCCAGATCATATAGTTTTAATCTCAATTGACTAAAAAAATCTAGTCAATTACCTCTAGATTCCAGAATGGGAAGAATTTTTAGAATTGACCATGGGAGGAGCCATGTCTGAGTTCTCCTGAAGAAGATGGTGCGGCGAAAGGAAATCATGAGGTTTTGGTTCCAAAAACCACAAGGACCTAAGAGTAAGGTTCCTCAAACTCTTTTTGGCACTGATCTTAAGCTCAAAATCGTGGACATCCTAGTTCTTTTACATTGGTTCAAAGGTGAGATAGAAGCACTCAATTTCATAGAACAATATTTCTTTTTAGCGCAAATCATCTATTTAGACACACATTATGTTGATTGGGCATATGAGGTGGGTGAACATCTGTCCAGACCTTTGAGTGCTACAAAGTTCTACAATACCTTCTACATCTCCTCTTTCCTAATTTATATCTTGGCTTCTTTACAATTGTGGTTGGGTCTTCCCAAAATAGATGATTTTCCTGATGATGTAAAAAGTTATGAATTTTATCCATGCTTATAGTTACAGAATAGTTATGCAGAGTACGTCAAGGTTAATGACTCTTTTATAATGAGGATTTGCAGGGAGCTACAAGGATGCCCGAAGAGGAGGTTTAGCCTAGAAGTGATGGCAGCCATCAGCCAGTTTGGTAGCTATTTCATTCAATTCTCATCCTTCTCATATTTGCATCTTGCAGCTTTCGACAGATTTCCTCTAAAGTTGCCTAGATACCCAAGCAACATGATCGTGCTCATAGAGAACATAAGACAAGCTATCCAAGTGAATGTGTTGAGCATCAGTCTAAGGAAGAAGGGATATGAGTTCCCCATGAAGGTTGGTGCTTATAGTTGTGATTCTCATTCTGATGCTAAAAACATGCTCAAGGTATTCGAGAGTAAGTACAAATTGGAGGAATATGAAGTTATGAGGCTCATGTTCAACCCAAATGGATATGCAAGGGAGGTACTTCAGATTGCGAGTGTGATCAAACATGTCACCACTCTAGAGGATTATTGGGCAGATTGCAAAGATGAGTTGGAGAGTCATGATCATGCATTTTCTAGACTCACGGTGGAACAAATAAAGACATATGGCATTGATCTCAATGTAGAGGGATTAAAGGATAACAATCAAAACATGTATAGCAATACATATCTTACTAAATTAAGAGGAATTCCTATTAGTTCTAAGCCATATGTGGATGTTGAGGAGAGTCTCAATATTATGATGGTGAGGATAATAAAAAGAAGTGGGAAGTGGGTTGAGTGGATAGCCAGAAAGAGCCAGAGTAAGGGTGCACCCACTCAAGCCTCTCTAGTAGCTACAATGCATACCTCATCTCATAGTGTCACATCAGGTGTGACCATAGCTTCAACCCAAGGACCAACTCAACCTATGGGCAGAGGTGATCAACACCCAGACAAGAATGTTCTTATAGCCCCAACATGTCATGATGGATCCTTGTCAGTTATAGGAACCTAGACTCGCACTAAAGAGAATAAAGTAGAAGAGCCAAAAGATAATGTTCCTATTCCCGTATCTTCCCCACATACTACTCTTGTTCCATCTCCACACACTACCCCTATTCCTTCTCCTCATACCACTCCAATCTCGTCCCCTCATCATAGCTCTATGCCATCAGCAAGTGCTTCCCTTTTGAGATCAGGTGGTTCCCCCATACCAGATAGCAAACTTAAGAGATGGAAAAAGTAGCACCAGTGAGTCAACTGAATCAGATGAAGGGACGAAGAAGACTTCAAAAATAGAAAAGGGCCAGGCTTCTTCCAAACTCATCTCCAAGCATTCAAGGAATCCTTTCTCTTCAACTGTTGTGACCATGACTCCAATGAAAAAGAAGATGTTGAGCATCGAATCACTCTAAACAGCTTCCAAGGTGATAGGAACTGATTCTTGCCTAGAAGATACTTTGGAAAGGAAAAGAAAGAGAAAAGATGAGGGCATTTGTGCAAAAGATATTGTATCCCTCACAGTTTGTTCTGGGACTACATTGACAAAGGTCAAGAAATAGAACACTCTGTCCATACTTCGACAAGACCCAAAAATAGGGCACTTGACAATGGAGATAGCAAAGCCGAACAAAGGAGGGAGAATTGAGGATATGACTCCTGATGATTTTACTTTGCATTCAATTGACCTTGGGGAAGCCATACATGATACAAAGGTTGGCTTGTGGAGATCAAGTAACGAAGTGATAGAAGGACAATTAAAGAGTCTCAAGTTGTCAAAGATCAAGATGAAGGCAGAAATAGAAGAATTGAATGAGTTTATTAGGCAGCTAGTCACTCCACTAGAAACTATTTATGGTATGTCTGTGACTCAGACCCCTAGTGCAGCTGAAGTGCAAGCTCTCATTTCCCAGCTCCAGGAAGATAGGCACTATGGCCAGATCGGTAGAGAGTGGATTGAGAGACTCAAATCAGAAGGAATTTCTCTCATATATCAAATTGGAAATGTTATCCTCATATTGGAAATAGAAAAGGACAACATATTATCTAATAGTAATACTTTAGCTGGAGAAAGAGTGAGATGTGATGAATGCATCTCTCTTTTGAAGATGATCATCCAGATGAAAGCCAAGGAAGTAGTCAAAGCCAAGATTCTAAAGAAAGGGAATGAACCTTTGTTTGAATGGTTCCAAAGTATGCAATTCAAACTAGAAATGATCCCAAGAAGCTGAGAAAGGGCTCAAGGAGATAGAGGGCAAAATAAAGAAGACTCAAGATAGAGGATTTGAGCTGATGAGAGGGTTACACACTGCCTCTCAAACTAGTGGCTAAGGAAAGAACTTCATCAGAATAGAAGTGATGAAAAGTAATTTCTCTATTTTTTTAGATAATTTGTTTGTATTAGCTTCTAGTAGTTAGAATAGAATTGTAGAACTCTAGATGGTTAGTAGATGGATACATGAGGCTATAGAAGAGTTGCTAGATCAGTTGAATGTCATAAAAGAGTTGGCAAGGGAACACGCAAAATGGCTTTTGAGATTCACCAATATACATGTGCCTAATCATGAAGAGCTGATCCCAATAATGGTTGCTACCAAGTCACATAGAGCAAAAATAGAAAAGGGGAAGAAATCTAAATGATTCATACTATACCCTCTTTTTGTTTTCTTTTGTAATTTTGTAATATGATAAACTGACACTTTGTCATTTGTCACCCTCAGAAGATGAACTTATCAAACTTCCTTTGTAACGGTCATCTCAAAACTCTATATGTATGAATTGAAAAGATTAATGAAAGGTCAGAAGTTTTTTTGGTGTGAAGTACTATTCATTGTAGAGACAATTGAATGGTATTTTATGTCAATCATTTTCTATTCCAGTTACTATTATATTTAGTTTACACTTTCTCTTTCATTTTTGAATTGGAATAAGGGAAGAACATAGATTCACCTCCCTTGTTTCGAGGCAATGGATGAATGTGATAAATATTGTTATAATTCATTCGATGAAAGTATTTCCAATTTATTAATCATAGTTTAGATTCGAATTAGCTTAGTGAAGCATCACTTAGTTATGTGGATGGAATTTATGGATTCATAAGATGTGCGGAGGCATAAATCTGTTTCAAAATTGAGAAGTTTTACCTACCTGAGTTGGATTTTATTTGGGTCTAGCTCAGTTATTCTTCTATTGTTCTTAGGTTAAGAACATACCCTAAAGTAGTTTAGGAAGAAAATAGAATTCATTGTAAATCTATTTCAGAGAGCTATACCTACCAATTCAGAGGAAAGCTAAAATATCTATAAAGAGCTTTCCAACTATTTATGATCAGATATTGTTCTGAATTGGGCATTAAAGAGTAATAATCTGAAAGAACAAATTTGTTTACCAACATGGCTAACTTTGTAATTTTGTAAATTGGATTGATGTGTGTGTGTGTGCGCGCGCGCGCGCGCGTGTGTGTGTGTGTGTGTGTGCGTGCGTGTGTGCGTGCGTGTCCGTGTGCGTGTGTAATGTATTGTATCATATCCATATTAAAAAAAAGGGAGATAAAAAATAGATGTATGCATCAATCAAAAATGAGAGTAATGAATATGTGAGAAGCATGCGAATATGAATTAGCAACAAAGTGTATTGTAAGGCTATATCAGCAAGGAGTAGTAGAGTCATATCTATCACATAAAGGTGATTTGTACTTCAAGAATCTCTATCAGCAAATTAGTTGTAAGTCAAAGATCTACTATTTTATTCTAGCAGGTGTACCAATTCCAAATCCTCTAACAAGGCAGACTTAACAATATTTTGTCAAATCTCTTTACCAAGTGCATACTTCATTGTATGTTTGTAAATCCTCTAACAAGGTGGACCTAGCAGTCCTAATTCCTTTTAACAAGGTAGATCATCAGAAGTGATTATTGTAAGCCATAACAGGCCAACTTTATGTTGTAGTATTGAAGTTTTGTAGGTATCATCTCTCCACCCCAGTTTTACTTTCTATTTGGAAGGTTTTTGGGTCACCAAATCATTATGTTCATGTGTTATGAATGTTTATGTTTTCAGTTTTTCATGCATGCAGTTAGATCTGAGTTAATGAATTAAATGATTAGTGGGTTATCGCAATTAAGGTCTGAATTTGATAAAAATTTTAAGGTTATTGATTCACCCCTCCCCTCTTAGTAACCTAGCATAGTCTTGAATATTTCCAATAATTAGTATTAGAGTATTTTGGTTCTTAGGATAAAGCTTGATAGCTTGAGCAAAGATCAAGGACAATGGAGATTTTTAGACTTGATAAAGCAATTGACAATGAAAAGCTAGATCTAGAAATGGCCATTGCACAACTCAAGAAAGCTAAGGAGCAACTTTCCCAATCCTTAAAAAGAAGGAAGGAACTTGCAAATTAGATGAATGATCAATAGTACATTGAAGAAAAGATTGAAGATATTTTCCCTTCAAGCAGTTTAGATGAAGCAAATAATGCAATCAAAGAACTTTTAGAGAAGAATGGTTCCCTACAAGAAGAAGTGAGAAAGCTCAAAAGAGAACAAGAAATTCAGTTAGTAAGGCTATGTGAAATCTTGGAGCAAAGGAACAAAATGAAAGAAGAAATGGATAAAAGAAACAATGAGATCCAGAACCAATCCCTTCAGCATGAAGATCTTATAGATCAAATCTCCAATGCAAATGAAGAAATCATGAGTCAAAGATAGATCAATGAAAGATTAAGAAATGATCTAAATTTAGAAAAGAAAATCAGTGAAAGATTGAAAAATGATCTGAACGCTGAAAAGCAAGTCAATGAGAGAATGATGAAATCCCAAGCAGACATGAATCAAATGAATCAACTAAATGAGCAAAATCTCTATAGAAAAAAGAGTAAAGTAGGAATTGGATACAAAGAAGAAGGTGAGTCCTCCAAAAAAGGTGCTCAAAGGAATCAAAGACCTACTTGCAACCACTGTGGTAAGATAGGTCATACATCAAACAAATGTTGGAGTGAAGGAAAAGATGTTATAATTGCAATCAACATGGTCACAAAGCTAATGAATGCAAATAGAAACCAAAATTTTAAGGAGAATTTCATGATGCAAGAAACAAGGTCAAAAGGCATCAAATTGTAAAACCAAGTCATTCAATCCAGCAGAGCAAATTGTGAAAGCATTATTTGGTTGGGACTATAACACCTGGTGCAGATGTCATTACTATGGAGGGTATGGACACATTGGCATGAACTGTGTTCAACATCACACAAGGAAGAGAGATACCATCGTAAGTTGTTTCACTTGTACAGAACTTGGTCATCTAGCCAAGAATTGCATGAATACAGGAAGAATTGAAGATGAGAACAAAGCAAAAGTAGATAACATCAGAAAGAAAATGAGGCAGCAATGGATTCCTAAATCCACCAAGGAATCTACTCTAAGCAATGATGGTCATGTCACTCAAGAAGTGGGTGACTCCACCATTTCCAACTAAGTTCTTATATAAGAACTGGAATTGCGTTATCATGGTCACATGTAAACAATTCCAAAACTAAAAAGGAAGCAAAGATCCAAATTAGTATTTGAGATACAAGGGGATCACAAAAGATTAGTATCAATTATCACCAAGTAAGGTTGGATCATGGACTCTACTGGGCAAGGTCGGGAGTAACTAGTCACACATGTTTGGTTACCAAGTTATGAAGTATTCACCAAGCGATTCAAATAGATGGTGGATGATAGCCTGTCACACATAATGATGTCATCACATCTACTTTTGTACCGAGCATTAATGGCAAAAATGTTATCAAAAGGCAGGAAATTGAATTCATTTTTCACCAAAATCTTGAAGTGTTATTACTAACAAGCGAATTGTAGAATGATCAAGCAATTTCAAGCAGAATTTGTAGTAAAATTTTTGAAGGTTTTCGTAACCTATCGAGTAACCATGGCAGCATCGAGTAGCAGTAGCAAGGAAAAGAAAGGGTTAAAAATGTTGGTTTGAGGAGTTGAATGGAAACCACCAAATTTCAAACTTGTACCAGCAATTGCGAAAACCCTCAATCCAAATGGAGCGCAATTGCAAATCCCTCCTAAGGTACTTCTCATTAACAATATCTAAACTTATTTTAAGTGTGCAATTCAAGAAATTGGAACCCTGGAGATGGATGATGCCCTAGGTGAATTATGTGTGAATGGTGTTCTTAAACCCATGCATGAGCACTTGGAAGATAAGGGTTTAACCCACATTCCCCACATACCCCGAAGTTTCCAAATTAAATGGATCAAATACATCTTGAGCCGAGTTCACAATGGTCAGTTATGGCTTGAGTAGCCAATTTTGATTACTAAGAAGATGATTCATCATATCACCAGCCTTCCCATGCTCACCAAAGCTAAAGCTACTAAAACCTAGGTCGGGTGGAGTTAGAAAAGAAAACCCTAGCCGAGTGGGATGACAGAAGCATGAAGATTAGTAGTGTAACAGATGCATAACTAAAATTTGGCATCCATGTGATAGCACACAAGATTTATAGTTCAAGTCATCTCAATAGTATGTCATGTGAAGCAGTAGACTTGGCATTCAAAGTTGTGAAAAAACAATATGTCATATGATCTTGTAGACTTATTGTTGAAACAATTCAACAAAAACATGGAAAGTATAAGGACATCCAAGAACAATCCTTGTAAATTCAGTTCATTGTTGACATGTCTATTTTTCTATGTTCAAATTTTTTCCCCTTCTAAAGGTACAATCATATGGAGAAAGGATGTGCTAGTTTTGTACCAGATTAACAAGTACATTGCAGAACCTCTTCCCTATGACGTGAACATTGATGAAGCAAAAGACATAATTGAAGACTTATTAAACAAATCTGTTAATACAAAGGCACCACACTTTGGAACATATGATGAGGCCAAGGCAAGAATAAAGCTTGAAATCAAGCCTCCACAGGCGGTTAACAAAAGAAAGAGGAGAATAGCAAAACTCAAAACCAGTACACCTCTTTTGTTGATCGAAGGAAAAGAAGAAGATGATGATGATGAAGTAGAGGATGAGGATAGGTCAGAGAAGTAAGAAGAGTTAGTGAAGAAGAAAGGCAAGGTGATCATCACCAAGCCATCAAAGTCATCCACTACAATGTTGACCAAAACATCTAGGAAGAAAGGTAGCGAAGTTATCTTTAGTAAGCCTCCTCTCACCTTCCAAGAAAGAATGAAACAAATGGAAGAAGGTACAAGCATAACTAACTTCAAATCATTAAAGTATGAGACCAGGATAGAGGCAGAGAAGAAGTAGATTGAGGATTTGGTGCTAACCAAGATGGGTAAATGGAAGTATTCCCCCGATTAGATAGCTTCTCAAATTTCTAATGATGTATTAGAGAGATTGAAGCCAAGATGGGACTCAATCATACAGACAGTAAGAAATATCTATGAACAAAGCCTGAGGCAATTGTTACCAAGCTTTACAAATGCGGAGGTAAAAAGAGTCTATGAAGAAATATGAAGATAGAATGACTCTTAGATCCAATACTTGTTCAATTCTGTTAAAAGATATAGAGCATGTAGTCGAGAATGCTATAGGCATGTGGAAGAATATCTATCACTTGCAGAAACCAAGTGACTCTCTAGTAGAAGTCAAGGATGATGATAGTGATGATGAGGAAGATGAAACAAATTTTGAAACAATTCAGTTTGACAATGAAGAAGTTGAAGAAGATAAAGAGGAAGAAGCCATTGAGGAAGTCAAAAAGGATGATGAGGAGACTGATCCTATGAAGATAGCTGCAGTAGTCATTGCCTCACTTCCTCATTCTAAAAGCAAATCAGCAGCTACATCATATTTAGAGCCAACTTCAGCAAGATTGATTGTGACCACAACAAATACATCAAATGTGCAATCACTCTTTGCTCCCTCACAGCTCAGCATATCACTAATAGAAGTTCCTACCACTTCATCTATCGAGCTACAGCCTCCCTCTTCTTCATTTCTCAAGTCAAATTCATCGGCAATGACTACAACATGTTCTACAATTTTGTGTTCTTCAGCAATGAGTATAGTTTCGAGTTCTACAATTTTGGATTCTATAGTTTTTTTTCTACAACTTTGGATACTTCTATAATTATATCAGTTTTGGATTCAGTAAGCATACCAGTCAGTATTCCATCTGTCAGTACTATATCAGTTTTTACTGCTAGTCCTGCTATCTCTACTATTGTTTCTGTTCCATATTCTAAGGCAATTTGTACAAAGACAATTGAACTCAAGGCTCAACCTTGTACAAGACTTTTGAGTGGAAAAGAGATAGAGAAGGATATTGATTTAGATGAGGAAATTGAGATTCCAAAGTGGGATTTTGATAATGCCACAACAGAACAAATGCAAATAGCTAGTTAGCACCTCCAAAAGAAAGTGAGACAAAAGAAATTAAGAGAGGGAAGAGACAGAGAATATAAAATCATTGAGAGTGCTAAGGATATTTTGATTGAGGTAATAGGTGTTGAAGTTGATACTTCTCAATGCATTTTATTTCAATTGAAAGAAGTAGTCTAGAAGTTTAATGAGGACTCCAGTGGTCAAGAGAAATTGATTAAGAAAGCAGAGAAGAAATTTGATAACAAGGTACTTGAGCACATTGCTCAACAAATTATTATTCAGCAAGTGGAGCTTTTCTCAATTTTGACCAATCTTGAAAACTCTTGCACAAACGTAATGTCACTTTTTGGAAAATTATGCAATGTTACCAAGTTCACAAAGGAAATAAAGAGCAAATTGAATAAGATTGATGAGGATCTGAAGGTTAGTGCACAACAGTTGCAACTTGACCCTAGTTCAAGTTCTACACATCATATGAAAATCAAATTCTTGTCAGATATGCAGGCAAAATTGTTGAGAAAAGAAGCAAGGATTTGATCTTCACTGATAGATATTTAGTATATGATCCTTCCCATCATGGGCACAATGCAAAAGCACATTGTCTACTCAAAAATATTGATCCATGACAACAACTTCTCAATTGCAGATCACATGATAGAACTCTCTGCAGAAGTTTAAATTGCTCTACATACGTGCAAAGTTTTGCAAGAAAATTGTGATAAGACTCTAGCACTCATACTTAAGGTACATTATGAGTTTATTTCTTATATTGGTGTCTCTATGTAAATAAGTTTTGAATAAATC